>BTHU01000011.1:82992753-82995253 GCA_036184795.1 Tokudaia tokunoshimensis
CTGTTCTTCTTGCTCTATTTTGTTCTTTTCCTTTGACTGTGACAACTAGGGACCTTGATTGTCACGGGGCCTCTGTGATTTCTCTAAATGAAAAGCTGTGCTAATGGGAGATTCTTCTGGGTATCAGGATTCCTAGGTTTCAACCTCAGTTTGTTGAATCTCAGTGAGTCCAAGGAGGTCATATCATCCTTCTTTCACTTGAAGTGCTTGAGTAGAATGAGACCTCTGATACCTGCTTTTGAGTCAGGGGAGACACAAAAAATGAAAGTTATGGATATGACTGTTTTTAAAAAGTAGAAGGCATTGTACTGATGCCAGTAGTCTGTACATGGCCATCCACATTTGAAATCTTTGTCCATACAGATTAAAGATATCTTCATTATTCCCTTTAAGTCTGCTTGCAGAGCACATATGCAAATGTATATAGCTAACGGTGGTAGGCCTGTGTCAATCCTTCTTGCTTTGGGGCTCTGCATTTCATTTCCTCGTGATGTGGACCTGGTAATGATCACCGCTGATAGTTACCACATTTTATTAATGTTATTTTTATGATCCTGCAGGAGATAATTAGGCCTGGATTTGTTTTTTTCGTTTTCATATTGTGAAATTTCAAGCTAAATGGTGACACAGTGGAGAGGGGAGGAATAGCTAAGGGAAGGAAAGTGTTACAAATAAACTCAACCCAGAAACCATATTTAACATGGATTAAAATTAATGTAGCCCTATGTTCATTATTTATATCTATTATGTGAAAAATACGCTACTGAGATCTGAAGAATCAGATGTTAAGAAAGGCTCCCTTTCTTCCCTTGGAAAATATCCAATTAACAAACTGTCCAGAGGGAAGAAGCTGGGGAGGGGTAGACAGGAAGCCTTTTCTTTCATTTATTTATGTTAAAATCTTCATTTAATTCCTAACATTTAATAATATCGGTCATTGACTGGATTGAGCTAATTAGCTTCTTTCTAGGAGTGTGAGAGTGAGTGTCAAGCCAGTGTGTCCTGGCACAGACTTATGTTTTATTTCCTTTTAATATCTGTTCTTAGGCGGGTAGCTCTAGGCTTCAGGAAAACATCTCTCCATATATAAAATGATCAAAATAGTGGACTTAGCAATGAAATTTAATTTATTTATCCATATGTTTATTTCGTGTCGCTTTACATCCTTCCCTGAATCATTATTCATGTTTTTAACTGAGTTTCCCAATGACATCTTGATGCTTGAGTGTCATGTGCTTCACTTACTATAATTCCTTTTCCATTTCCCCTTCCCCTTCCTAATGGTTACCTTCCTTCCCCAATGGGATTCCTCTTCCACTTTCATGTCACATATATGGTATGCTTTTATATATGTGTCTGTATATCTGTATATGAGATAAAACTTTCTGAATCTGGTTTATTTCACTTAACATGATGACTACCATTTTCCTACAAAGGGTACCATTTCATTCTTCTCTGTGACTAAAGGAAATTCCATTGTATAGGTGTACTTTTTACTTATCCATTCAACTGATGATGGATATCCAGGCTAGTTTCCTATCTTAGCTATTGTGAATCTTAAGTGAATATGGATGTTTAAGGCCTTAGATGTCTTTGGGTAGACACCCAAAGAATGGTAGAATTGGACTATAATAGTTCTAGTTTTAGTTTTTGTGTGTGTTTAGCTTAGTTTAATTTTTTGAGACAGGGCCTCATAGCTCAGGGTGGCCTCAAGTTTGCTGTGTAGCTGAGGATAACCTTGACCTCCTGATTTTCTGGCCTCTACCACTGAAGTGCTAGGATTACCTATGTGTACCACCACACCCAGCTCCTAATTTTAGCATTTTGAAGATACTATATAATGATTTCTGTAGTGACTATACTGATTTACATTCCAACCTGCAATGTCTCCTAGACACACACACACACACACACACACACACACACACCCATCAGTGTGAATCGTTGGTTGTTCTTTTGATTAGGGGTGTGCTTCCATGACCAGTAACCAGACTTCCATAGAAGCTACCACCTGGTGCAGGCATGACTTTAGTTACAGAGACAAAACAGGATTCTGATTAAGTGTATCCAATCAGGAACAGAAAATTCAGCGGTTGAATCCTGGTTTTTCACTTGTATTGCCTGATAACCTTGAACAGCTTCCTTTGATCCATTGAAGACTCATTTCCCTGAACAGTGGTCAGTACCTGTCAGAGATGTTGCATGTAAAGCGTTTAGCCTTCTGCCTAGGGCCTACCAGGTCTTTCAGTATCAGTAATTGTTGTTGTTTACATTGCACTCTCATAATAACGATTAGTAATTTCATTAAGTAATAAAAAATGTTGCATTATATGTAAGTTAGATTAGAACAGGGCTGTAGATATTCAAGGCCACAGGCACTTGAAATGAATTAGAAACAGTAGAGATGTGTTTTCGGGAGTATATTTTATACCTATGAATTAGAAGGAGATAGTTAGGACTTCTTAATTGTTTGGATAAGGTCTACATGGATGAATGGTTG